>JAWNPB010000232.1:0-24149 GCA_035045355.1 Drosophila lacicola
TTTGTTTTAAACCAACAGAAACCTTTGCCTTTTGATTCGTATCGTTGTTTACACACATTAATGTCCGCCGCGTGATGTACGATCTTGATTTGTAAGATAATAGAGTCTTCTAGTTAAGACATTCTAGCGGAAAACTTCAAATGGGGGCTACTTTCCCAAAACCGTAAAGTTGCATTCCTTAAAACCCATGCAAATTCCCCAAAACGCCCACACGACAGGCAATCGATATTATTTGCTTTTAATATTTTTGTCCACGCTGCCATAAAACAAAAGCTGAAAAAGTTTGTTAGTTTGTCGGGCAACGCTTACGGAAACATTTAGGAGGTGTTATACTATTGTGTATGGCCGTATAATTTATACGCAGCTGAAATAAGTTGGCCACAAAGCAAGACAAAAGACACGTGAACATTAACATACAGGCCAACAAAGCGATATTCATAAATTATATATATATACTATATATACTATATATAGGTATGTGTGTAGTATGCTCGCCGAGTCGTGTTGTAGATCACAATCATTTCAATTAATTCGAATATAAAATACGAAAACCAAAAAAAAAATGCGCTCGAATGGAGGCAAACGGGCGGCTTCGCAAAATCAACCGCGTGCTTAAATATATCAAATTTCAATATAAATGAGCCACAAGCATAAATCAAGAGTGGAACCCCCTCCCGGACAGACGAACGGACGGAGATGGCCAGCCGATCGATCCAAAAAAACCAGCCGAACGAAAGTGTAGAAAAACACACACAACGCACTCAAATGGACCGAGCACAAACCGACTTTTAATGCGTACTTAAACACAACAATAACAAAAAAAACACCCTAACAAATTTAACGATCTGACGAATAGCTGTCAGGTCCCCAACCCCCCCGCTGGCCCCCTCTCTCTGTCAGCTACCCACTTGCAAGGTAACTTTCTTTGCCTGTAAAATGTAATTTATTTTATTTTTACAATTCGAGTAACAAAAATTAATACCAAGTTTAATTCGACGTTAATTATGCTAATGAAAACACATTTAGAAGGCAAGAATTAAAATCAAATTTTTCAATTTAAATTCGATCGCATCGCATGGACCATTTTTATCGAAAAACACATTTCATTGGAATCGCGTGCGACAGAGCCAGCAATACACACACAGACAGACGGAGAGAGAGAGAGCGAGAGAGGGAGAGAGCTAAGATGCGAGTTAGGATCTTGTTTGCTTATTGAGAAATTTTATAGTGCGCCCCATAAATCCCCCACATACAAAGTTTGTTTCGGTTGTCGAGAAACGTAGACAAGGTTTTTTAGTATACAAGTTGTTGTTGCTGTTGTTGTTTGTGTGCCACAAAATGAGCGATTAAATACAAATTTGTGTATAGTTTAAGCCTTATGCAACACTGGCAAAAATAACTGCCTGGCTTTTTAAACAAAAGATTAACAATTCAAAAATGTTTGTAAGTAAAATGAAATTTTATATGAATAATTGCGAAAAACGCTAAATGAAAGTTGACAATTAATTTTAAATATTCCCTACTTATACTTCATACTTCTACTTAGCTAGACTAAGTATTAATTAAACTAAGTATATGGCAAAATTATGTTTCTGCCATTATATAATATCTTATTGGGTTAAGGTCACAGTTAGAAAAAAGAGAAAGAATCATGAAAAGCTCGATTAAAAAGTTTTCGAAATTACAAATTTTAATTTGGCAAATTATTTAGAAACAGAAAAAAGAAGATTCTGTTAACTGACTAATTCATAAATTATATGTATAAACGAAATAAGTGTATACTTTTACTTTTATCTATGTTTTACTTGTTATCTATGTTTAATCTATGTTGGAAAATACATTTCGTTATCCTACACTATTAAGAAAATTGTTTTCAATCAGAAAATTGTAGTTAAACAAAACAGTTTTTTGAAAATGAAACATATGTTCTTCTCAAAAACAAAATACTGTCATTTAAGGAATATTGCATTAAAATTTTTTAAATACAAATTTTAAAAAATGATTTTCTACAATTTAATGAATTGTTCATTTTAGGAAGAATTTCAAAAATGTAGTACATAAAATTGAAATGACATATTGTAGCACAAAGATGCACGCAATACTTAACTGCCAACGATTACAGAAATAATTTAATTATTGCCCAAAAAGCGGGCAAATTTTAAATACAAATAATAATAATGTTAAAAAAAAATATTCGAGGATTAAGAGTATTTATAAGAAAAATAACATTAAATAAAAAATATATAAATGTTAAAAAAATATTTTCCAATAAATGTTTATGTTAAGACGAATTTCCAAACAGGAAAAATAATAATAAAATGTAATAAGCATACATTTTAGAATAGACATCTTCTAGAATTTTAGGGCAATTTAAAAGCTGACAACGCAGATTTTAGGGATCAGTGTAGATTTTTTTAAGGTTTTTTCTCGCAGTGTAGCTCATTTGATGAGCAGCTGTCCGCCATGAGACATAGCACCAGCTCTTGAATACTTATGAGCCAAGGTAAAACGCTATCCAAAAACTTTTGTCGCTTTTGCGACACTCGAGAAATCGGTTTTAATGCTCGCCACATTTAAATGCGCTACATTCTCATTAAGATCGTGTATGTGAGCATTGCCAACTGTTTGTTTGGCTTCCTGCCTGCTGCTGCTGCTGTTGCTGCCGCTGAGCAAAATCAATCAAATTTAACGATGTGGCTGCTTAACAAGCTCCCCTCCCCCCATACCCCTCTCTCTCTATCTCTGGCGGGGCGTTATACGCCTTTCATGGGGGGGACTACACATTAAGCGTCGTTGCTTGGTGTTGGTTTATTGTCTTACGTGTCGTTTTGAAGATGCCGCCTGGGAGAGTGCGGAAATTTGCATAATTTAATTATGAGTTCTTTGTGTGTGCGTGTATCTGTATATCTGTGTGTGTGTGGCAACTATTTGGGTGGCTCAATCGCGATAAGATGTACGGCCATTTCTTAGCGATTTATGGATTTCGTATTGCCCATACATCAGGAAGTTGTCGACGTTCTTTCGTTTGACATTTCTGAGTAATACACGGGTCACGCCTATTCCCAGAGTTCAGTCACAATTTTCACACAATTAAAATCTAAAATTTCTATTTTTCATTCATAACAAGGTTTTTTTTAACGATCGCAGTTAACGAGTTGGCCGCTGCTTTAAGGATTTTGCGTGATCTTCATTTTCCGATTTTCACTTTTTCTTTCCTTCAGCTAAGCGTCTGCTAATCAGCGCTCATAAATCTTTAGAGCGCCCCTTTTTGTTCATAACTTTTCATTTAATAAACTCCGGCGACCGTCGGCCAAGTCACAATCCCAAGCGGCCAGTTAACTAATTATCTAAATGACAATTATTATTAAAGTGCGAGTGGTGGAAAAATAAAATACTACAGTGAAAAAAAAAAACAGTTCCTCAAGACATGACACAATGGCCCACAATTATCGCAAATGACCATAATTATTATCAACAAATGATAAAAAAAAAGAGTAGTAGTAAAGACAGTAAAAGGATCGTAAAAAGAGCTAAAGACGCTTCTCAGTAGCTTCTATTGTAGCTACGGATATGTCTTTAATGATGCTTGGGAAGTGTATAAAAAAGGGAGAAGAAAAAACCACAAGCTGGGGATTTTTTTAATAAGTAGTTTAAATGGTAGCACAAACCAAAATTAGTTGAAAATGCAGCAGTTGCTCAGAGAAAATAGGTGAACGAGCCTGTGCGAACAGTTCAAATAGTTATTAAATATTTAAAAAAAAATGTTTTTAATATAACTTTCTAACAAGACAATTTCAAACAACTTAACCTTTTTTTGAAAGAAGCGAAAAGAAGTAATAAGCGAGGACCTAAAAGATGGGAACATTTAAATCTGCTTTATAGACTCTGAAAAGGAACACTTCCACAAACTAACAGAAGGCCTGAAGGACGTAGTCGACTACTGCTGCTGATCAGGAATATGTTATATATATATGTACATAATAAAATACTCAGTGAAGTTCAAGATGACTTCTACAGCCAGTAACATACCTTAGCCATACATAGTCAATATATCTCTCTTCCCAAATTTTCGGGTATAATGTGGCATGCTTAATGAAATGTAGACAAAGCTTGAGCCCTTTATGCTACAGTTCTAGAAAAAATAATATGGTAGCGCGATCTCGTTAAGATTTGGATCAAATTTAAGCAGCACAGAATATATATGTATACTTAATGGAGTCGAAGGTGTCTCCTTCTATGCGTTGACAGAATTATAACACCCTCTACAGTGGTATAAAAGAGATTAAATAAAAAAGATAGCTAGAGTAATTAAACGGATAGAATAGATTATACAATGTCGTACAGAGAGAAGGAAGCTAACAATAATATTTTTTTTAAATTATTTTAAAAATTATTTTAAAAAAAAGAAATTATGATTATATAAAAATTAAATAAAAAAATATTTATTAAATAAAAAATAAATAAAAGGGAATAATAAGGCTGGAGGAGAAGAATGAGAGCTAAGATATTTCGTAAAATTCCTGTATATACGTGAGATTTTCATAGATATCCAGATCAAAATATTGCGTTAGCTTTTTGCCTGAATAAAGCGCAGTTGGAAAAGCCCATTAGCCGATTTTCCGAGCAATTGTTGCACCAAAAACTGACATCCCTGGCATGCAATTTGTTGGACCATTGGACACAAAAGGCGGCAACAGGTGCACAATTAAACAAACAACTACAACAACAACTACAAAGCATGCGTTAATTACGTGCAGCACAGAGAGCCTGCTGCCTGCCACTGTGCCGCAGTGTTGCATGAGGCACGATGCTTGGCTTAGGTGCTTCGAGCCGTGGCTCTGGCTGTGGGCCTGGGCACGGTGACAAAATTAAACTTAATTGTTTTATGACAGCCGACAAGAGTCGAGCCGGGGACCGCCAAGCGACAGTGGCCCGAGTTGCGAGCGATTTCTAGATCTGTGTAGCCTATGCGGCACCCAGGCATGATAGCCACAAAATCACAGCCTCCAACAGTTGGCGGCTGCGGCGAGCGGCAGTTGACATTTTTTAGGGTCTTTAACTGCGTAGCTCTGTGGGTTTTTTTTTTGTATTTATTTTTCTGTCTGTTTGGCTTAATTGTTTTTCTTGTAAACGATTTTGGTTTTTGTGCAGCTCCCATTTTATAATATTTATTAAAAAATGTTTTACACAGAAGCCGAGTTTTTAATGAACAGAGCCAACCCGAGCCAAGCCAAACAACAAAAGGCCGCCACAATGGACGACAGGTGTTGCTTAGCTTCGCTTTAACCTGTCGCCAGCTCCACCCCATCCCTCCCCCTTCCTCACTCCAACACAGAGCAACACATCCAAGCAACATTTCTATCATTGTTTTAAGGTAAACTTTAAGCATTTTCATGTCAATCATGGGAAGGCTGAGCAGCGGCTGCTGCTGCTGCTGCTGCTGTTTACTGGAATTCAAAAGACAACACACTACGTACATAACTTTGAGAGTAGGTTTCTTTTTAGGTCTCTGCAATTGTAAATTGTTGGGTTTTTTTTGCTCTATCTATCCCTTGTGAATATACTTTTAAGAGTTAAGAAAACTAGAGCTATATACGATATGCCCTTTGATATTCACAGATAAAAATATAGCAGAAAAGTTCTAAAGCTTTCTTGAGTATTCTAATTTTCATAATATATATTTCTGGGATAAGATATTTATTACCATAAAGTTGAGCCCTTCTAAAAGATATTGAATATCTTGTAAAATACTTGATCTCTTCTTTCTAATTTACCCTTATAGAGGGTACTATTATTTTGCCATGGAATGTGTAACGCATAGAAGGAGACTCCTTCCGCCCAATAAAGTATATATATTCTAGATCAGACATATATTCTAGATAAAACTTAGCATAGGTCCATCATTCTGTTGCAAGCAGTAAATATGCCGAAATCGTACAGATCGGGCCACTATATCATATAGCTGCCATAGGAACGATTGGGCGAGGAATAGATTCTTGAATGAAAAACGTTTTTGTTTATCAAGAAAACCTGACCGACCCCTTCTATTTACTATTAAAACTATGCTTATATATTGCCAACTCTTATCAAGATCTCACTACTATATTATTAAGCACTATATAAAGAATCCTTCACCGACAACAAATACACAGCCAAACCAACCAACTACATTCCCAGTGAGACAGCACAGACAATAGAATCTGATATTACACAAATAGAACTCCTAGCTGCACTACACTCCCTTAGAGGAACCACTCCTGGCCTTAATAGAATATCCTACCCCATGATCAAAAACACCTCCCACGTACTAAAAACCAGAATCACAAACCTATTTAATACCATTTTCAACAACTTCATCCCGCAATCCTACAAAACCAGCCTAGTCATACCTATCCTAAAACCCAACTCAAACAAAACAATAATAACCAACTATAGACCAATCTCACTTAACTGCTGCCTATCCAAAACTTTAGAAAAAATAATAGCCAAACGCCTATGGTGGTTTGTAACCCAAAAAAACCTTATCCACCCCAACCAATCGGGTTTTAAACACGGCAAATCGGTTTCAGACGGTCTGCTCCTTGCAGACCACCTGATAACCAAGTCGCTGAAAACCAAAAAGCACACCTCTGTCATTGCCCTTGACTTTTCAAAGGCCTTCGACAGAGTCGGAGTGCACACTATAGTCGACCAGCTAATCAGCTGGAAAGTTGGCCCTAAAATTATTAATTACGTCAAAAACTTTATGTCAAACAGAAAAATAAAACTGAAAATAAAAAATAGCATTAGCTCCCCATATCCCCTCTACAACGGCATCCCCCAAGGATCGCCAATATCAGTCATTCTTTTCTTAATTGCCTACAACAGACTCGCTTACATCATCAGCCTACAAAAAGAAATACAATTCAGTGCCTATGCCGACGACTTTTTCCTTATTATTCCCCTCAATAGACAAAAAAACCAAACGTACAACCTCAACAGCCTTTTCTCAAAAATTCACGAATGGTGTTCATACTCAGGAGCCTCGCTTTCCCTAGAAAAATGCCAACACCTACACATTTGCCGAAAGCAGAACTGCACATGCAACATTTCATGCAATAATACCCCAATTCCCTCAGTCTCCAACCTAAAAATCTTAGGACTAACAATAAACAATAAATACAGATGGGACTCACACATAAAACAAATTCAACCGGCCTTAAACAACAAACTTAACATAATTAAATGCCTATCAAGCCCGAAACTAAACTGCAACACACACACGCTCTTAAATATAACTAAATCAACCCTAATCTCAAAAATAGACTACGCACTTTTTATCTACGGCCACGCACCTAAATCAACCCTCAACAAACTCAAAACTTTATTTAACGCCGCAATTCGCATTTCACTGGGAGCACTTCGCTCAACCCCCATCCCCAACCTGCTTTTTGAAGCAAACGTACCCACAATAGAACAAAAAAGAGACTTTATCACATCTAAAACATACAAAACACTACTACACAGTTCAAACTCAGCACTTTACAAATACATTAAACAATACGGGACCCAAAAAAGAAGCAAATTAACGTCAACACTAGAAAAAATCATCCTCTCATGCAAACAACACAACATTCCCTACCTCCCCTTTCCTAACAAAACAACCACCCCCCAATGGACATTTTCCCCCTCCCTTATCAACACTACACTACAAAAATTTAGCAAATCCAACACACCGCCAACCGTATACAGACAACAATTTCTGGAACTCAAAGACAAATACAATAACCATACATTCATATACACAGATGGCTCTTTGCAAAATAGCACAGCCACTTTTGCCATCACCACCGAAAATGAAATCCTAAAAAGATGCATTCTACCCCACTACTCATCAGTCCTCTCAGCCGAAACACTAGCAATTCTAGACGCAATAAAACTAATTCAAAAAAGACCGGGCAACTACATAGTCTGTTCTGACTCCCTCGCATCCTTAAAATCCGTCCGGAACATCAACAACAACAACTTATACCCCATAACCATTAGATCCATCCTCACAAAAACTGCCCCTAGAATAAAACTCCTTTGGATACCTGGCCACTGTGGCATTGAAGGAAACGAGCTAGCCGACACGACAGCCAAATCCACATACAATATGCCCCTACACTATACCCCTAACTTCAACACTACAGACATAACAAAATTTCTGGCGAAGGAGCTAACTTATAAACTCAAACAAAACTTAGAGCTCTGCAACAGATGGTACAAACAACTAAACACAAACCCAACAAACACAACCCTTTACCTAAAAAATATAAATCAAAAAAACATTACACGCAGCGACCAAATTAAAATAGTTAGACTCAGACTGGGACACACAAGATTCACACAACAACACTACATCAACCCGGACAACATCATACCCTGCCCAAACTGTCATACAACAAATGATCTGACAATTAAACATATCCTCACCAACTGCACTGCAACTTCGTACTTAAAAAACCAAATATTCCGAAACAGGTGCCCCCTATCGCTTCTCGAAAACCCAACCCCTGAAAATATCTCCAAAATAATTGAATTCCTTAAAACAACAAACATGTATCGCCTTCTATAACCTAACCCAATGTAAATATGTAAATATGTAAGTGTAATATGTATATAAAAAATGTAAATAAGTATAGCAGCAAGCCGAAGGCCCCCGCAGCCAGTGCTCTAGAAATAAGTTAGTCTTAATTTCTAATTATACCTAACTATTATAAATAAATAAATAAATAAAGAATCAGTGGAAAAATGGGTTTTTCGATGGCAAAATATTCTGTTTTTCGAAAAATTTTGCTAAAAAATTTTATCTGCAAAGCCGTAAGACAAAATGACTACAAAAGTATCAAATCTTCGGTTTGCCAAAGATGTCCTTTCTTTCTCGTTTAATTTGGGCCAAAGCTTCATAAATGTTTCTGTTTTCGGGGCAATTGATTTAGTTAAAGGTATGTTTAATAGTTGATTGGGCTCAGAGCCAGCTTGAAGCCTAGATAGAAAACACTTCCAGAGCAATTCGAATTTATTACAATTTTACTTTAGCTCAGATGCATTGTTGATAATGGATTTTCTATATATAGCATACTATGGCAGATGTTACTGTCAGATGCTAATGTCAATCGTAGATTGTTTCATATTTTAAACTATAGAAAACCTAATATCAATAATGTATCTGAGCTAATGGAACTCACAAAATGTTGTTGGGAACTTTATGGCCATGCTATGTCTATTGACAACCCAAAATAACCGCAATTCCACAGCATTTACAACTCGCCCGAGCTACGCATAATTGAAAGGGCCGACAAAACGATAAAAGAAGAAAAAATCGATGGAATTTTACGCTCAATTCAGTTGACAGCTTTAGTTCCGGCTACTCATGCTGTTCATCTTCAAATAACTAAGTCAAATAAATGCGATCATAAAACCCAGCACTCGCCTTTGGTGTTAATTAGGTGTCACTCGGGCGGCCAAAAAGAAAAAAAAACAAATCAAAAACAACAACAATGCCAACGCTTTGTGCACAAACAGACCATGGGCTATGTTAGCCCGAGAGAGTTGGTTAGCCGAGTCCAGCAGCAGCCACAACAAACGGTAGCCTCTGCGATCAAATGAAATATTGCTACACAATATACGTTTTGTGGCCTGGCTTTATGGCCATGTTAATGAAAATGGCTGACAGAGTGGGTGGCGATAGGGCCGAGGTGCGCACATTGTGGGACGACACTCTGCGCGGCTGTAAAACATAAATAAATAAATTCAAGACTCGTGACAATTGTAAACATTTATTTTTTTTTGTTTTTTTAGCAAATCAATAAACCCAATTTCACGGCTAGCACTTTACAGCAAAACAATCCCCTGGCCCGCTTACCCCGCTCACCCTGGCCCAGTGCCCGGTCGCCACGAGCTATGTGATAATTGACAACTAATTGCGCAAGTCAGTTCCAAGTCTCGCGACATCCCCAGGACAGCTACTGACGTCGTCGTGTCCAACAAATCGTCATCATCAACATTTTCTTATGCCTTAAACTTCTTTTTCTTAATACCCTTGCAAAGGGTATTGCAATCTTCTTATGTCATTTGTAGAAGTAAACTATCTTGAACCCATTAAATCATATATATTCTTCAATTGTAGCTGTCTGTCACACCTATCTTTTGATAAGACTATATCACTATATCATATAGCTGCTTTAGGAACAATAGGTGGAAGACAGAGCTTTTGCCTTATGCCATTTTTTTCTTTAACTAGCTCAGAAATTAGGATCTTAATAACCACTATATCATATAGCTCCCGTAGAAACAATCGATCAAAAAGGTTTTTCCTTTTTAAAGGTATCCTTAAATAAAGCTGGAAATCAGTTTGAAACTGAAACGGTTTGAACCCGGAATTATAATAAATTTTTTACTTTGAGTCCAACATTAAACCAAGCCAATTGCACATACATGAATCGAACTGAAGCCCACACCGAACCATATTTAAAATAAAATTAAAATTAACCTAGCCCACATTTCCACATCAACTTGAGCCGCAATTTGAAAAAGGCCTGCAATATTTTCACCATAAATTTTCAATTATTGATTAAAACAAGTTCTCTTATAAAGGTTTTGAAAATATTTATGATGAAAATAGAGCAAGTTTTATACCAAAGCCTGTGTTCAGTTTTGGGAAAATTTTTAAAATAATTATTTAAAAAGTTCTTACATTAAAGATGTAAGAATCTATAAGGTGAATATAAACAAAGGTGTGAATGAAATACTGTGCTCAACTGCGAATCGAACCAGCGGTTTTTTTTCTAGGTTTAAAGATCTGACTTTAACTAAGCTTAAGCTAATAAAATAACCCATTTAAACCCCTTTAAATAATAAATGCGGATCAAAGGTAGTCAGGGCGAAGTTGTAAGTTTAGCCACCACATGAAAACGAAAAGGAATACGTTTAAGTTTTGCATGGGCGGCTGAAGAAGTCAAATTTAAAATTTGTAGCACAAAACATGACTAGGGCAAGTCCGGGTAATACCCGCTAGTTTAATATATAAATATATATGCAAAAATGATGAGGGCATTTATATACATATAAATATCTAGCTATATAGTTGATTTATGTATATCCGAAAGGGTATTTAATATTCAGCACAGCAAGGACAAGTGTTTCTTCTTGTTTTTGTCTGTTCCGCATTTTTGCGCAGGCGCCCGCATTTTGATGCGGTTCGGGTCTACCTTTGGGTTCTCCCCAGTCGCTGGCCGTCGCCTCTTTGATTGATGGCGAAAATGTAACCGTCACTGGTTACATGTGCCCGGCTGAGCACTCAGCTGGGCAACTGGCCACAGTTGAATCTCAGCTGCGGCGATCGGTGGTCCAGTCCAGTCCGGATGTGCTGTGCTGTGCCGTGAGGATGTTGACGTTTAACTGTGCCGCTAATTGGCCGATTTTTGCTTTATGCTACCTTTTGACAAATGACAATCCACATCCAATGAGATATTGTCGTACATTTAACTGTCATTTGCCGACTGCCAACTACACATAAAACGCGCTGCGGTGGGGCCAGCCATTAGCCAGTTGCACTTCCTATAACGCATAGCGGTAAAAGAGGCTAAACAGCATAACAAAAATTCCTAAAACGCTTTTCAAAGATCATCTAAACGTTTAACGTTGACGATTTTAGGTCAAAGTTTTTACCGCAATGGAAATAATCAACTGAAGATGCTTTATTGGTGCATATCTCTATATATAAAACTGTTTGACTGACTGAATGACTGATTGCTGATCAACGCATAGCCCAAATTGTAAGAGCTAGAAAGTTAAAATGTTTACTGTAGCTACCTTATGCGATGAAGGTGCACGTTAAGACGGGGTTTCGGGAAATTCCACCCGCAAGTGTAATAAAATCGCGTAAATCGTTTGTATGAAACTTTTTTGTTTACCATCCGATCGGCCTCAAACTTATTTTTAAAGATCTTTGTTCAAATTCATTTGAGGGGTGTTTCACACTCTTCGAAAAATCCATTCCTCCTTGGTGGAAATGGAAATCAAAGATTTGGTAGGTGATATTACGCGCTCAAATTCATTTCCAAGGATCTATATGAAAAATCATTTGAGATGTGTTCCACATTTTTCGCAAAATCGAAGCTTCCTCGGTGGAAAGTGCGATTCTTCGATTATTTTGGGGAGGTTTTAAGTTAAGTCCGATTTGCTTTAAGCCTTTTTTTAAGGAACTTAATGAAAACGTGTTTCAGCGATTCGCGAAATTCCACCCACAACAGTGATAAATTAGCGAAAAATGTTGATATGAAAGTATTTTGCTAACCATCCCCTCGGCTTCAAAATCATTTTCAAAGATATTTGTGAGAATTTATTTGAAACGTTCTTGGGAGGCAAATGCGGGTCAAAGGTTTAACAAACGAAAGTTTATTCTTCAGCTAAAACATTTTTTAAATGGAAGTGGAGATCAAGATGGGTAGATTTAAATTTTCCACGGGCTTGTACTTTATGAAAAGGTAATATCTAAAAATATTAGCATATAGCAAACAAAACGCAAGGCCGGGCAATACCCGCTAATGTATTATATATGTATATTAAATACTTTTTTATAGAAACAATTCAATTCAGTTTATTTTTTAAATGAATCACATTCTTTTATAATATTTTCATTGAATTCTATTTAACCGATTACAGAAACTTTCACTAATTTGTTATAGAGATTCTATGCTTAAAGCAAAATCTTAATCGTTTATATTTATAAAGATATACCTATAACACATTTTCTCTAAAATAAAAAATATATCATTAATATATACATAAAAAAAACATCTACAAAAGTTCTTTGTGATATTTCCCTTTCGATATTTCCCAAGTCAGAAAACATTAAAAATTCATGTAATTTACATATAATTTAAATATAAATTTGATTTTAATATTTAAAAGATTCAATTTTCGCCTGGTTTAAATGAGTTTAAAATTTAGAACGCGACAACTAGCATTTGTTTAGATGTACACCACGAGTGTACTCAATGTTTTTCCAATAAAACTTATTTACAATTATATAATTAACAAACCACTAACAATATATTTCCCTTTACCCAATCACCGCCAAAAATGTTGCCACTCGAAAACGACTTTTCAAAAGCTGCGTAGAAAATGGAACTTGTTTGGTTTAAAGTCTAAAAGCGAGCGTCAAGAATGCTTTTATGTGTCATTAAAGTTAATTGAATTAAATTGCCACAAAAAAACAAAGAAAAAAACTAAATAATAGTAATAACAAAAATAATAATAGTAAACTGAGGAAAAAGCAAATACGCGCAGTCGTAAGTGCAAGTCAAGACCCGGTCCTAGTTATAAATCGTAGAAATCTCATCTAGCGACAATTTATGACACACATTTTAGTTCACATTGTGAGCGATTACCCTAACCGAGGGTATTTCAAATTTGCCGTGAAATATGTAACTCTGTGAAGCTAGACTTTTAATTTGAGAGAACTTACGAAACGAAGTCGATAAAATTATATTTGTGTTTGCTATGAAAGCTAGACTCAAGGTTTTTGCATTACTTTTAAGTTATATTTATTACTAAAAATTATCCAAAATTTTAACTAAAAATTTATCTTTGAAAGACTTAAATAAAATTTAATAAAAAGATGGCTTGGTTTTATAGAAATATAAATACCCTGCACACAATTAATTGGTTTTTAAACAAACAAAATTGTCTGCAAGAGTATTCAATCTTCGGTTATGCTCAAACATAACTGTTCTTTGCTCGGTTATTATTATTTTGTGTGGCATTCGTATAACCAAAACGTCTGTTTAGCTGAGTTAAGATCTTCATTTGAAACGCGCACGCTGAAAATTGTCAACAATTTTGATGAAAATAATTGGCCAGCTGTGGGCGACGGCGATGACGATCCAATTAAGGCGGCGACAAAATGCGTACGTGTTCATAAATATTGTCAATTAGCGGAGGAGCCAGGCCCTGGACCTGGGCTTGGGCCTGGGCCTGTAGCGAAGACGGCTAATTGCGAGTGCCTTTGGCTAAGACACGGAACAAGTTACGCAACGATCGAGCGACAGCTACTCATCAATGTGCCTCGGATTGAGTTACATTTACGAGCTCCAGTTGTGGCACAGTTTGCCCGCATTGGCGGCAATTTGATTGATCAAACGGTGACAATATGGCACTTACGGGTGCAATCAACCGCTGCAACATGCCGCTGCCGCCGCCGCCGCCGCCGCCTCTGCCCTCTTCACCTGCCCCTCTCCTGAGCGCAGCATACACTCTCATTATTTTATAAAGCGTGCGGACTGCATAGCAAAGCGTTGCCATTGCCTGCATGCCGCTTGATTAGACCGCAGCACGTCTTCCCGCTGGACACCCCCCCTTAATTTATCAGGCATTTTCATGCCATCCCATTGGGTGTCGTTTTGTTGTTTGTTGTTGTGTAATCCTTTAGTTAATTAAATTAATTAAATGAGCGCATTGGCACTTCGGGGATTTCGAATTATGCCTGTGCGAGCCGTGTGAGTTATGTTTGCAGAGAGTGCATAAAGTCGCGGGCATTTTGATGACTCTTGGCTGCGAGAAAAGTTAAGAGATCTTTCCATTGAGTTGCTAGCTTTGAAGCTTGAAGTTGGTTGGAAAATATAGAGTATCGACAATGGAAAACAATTGCAACTTTAAAAATGGTTTCCTATTTGCACGTTGTACTTTTGTCGTTGCTTGACGCTTGCAATTCGCAACTGGTTAAAGATGCGACAGTGCGAAACAAATTGTTTGTAATATTGAAGCCTGAAGTTGGCTGCACTTGATAAATATTAAATAATTTCCTGTATGCACGCTGCACTTTTGTTGTTGTTTGACGCTTGTAATTCGCAACTGGTTAAAGCTGCGACTGAAACAAACCATTTGCAATCCTTGAGTCTTTGGCAAACTTAGCTAAAGATAAAGCGGGGAGGTTCTCGGAATAGCTAAACAGACAATATTTATACATAAAATAAAGCCAGGTTAGAATGCGAGCCGAACAATTTAATGTTAGTAATTTAAATTTACTCCTAATGATTAATCTTTCTACTTAAAAATTATGCTTGGTGTAATATTATTGACAAGTCATATACGGGTGAAATCGAATCTGCTGGGCTGACTATCCAGTTAAGCTTCTCTCTACTGGGCTAACATGTTATTATACCCTTTTGTCGCTTTAATATTGTTCAAATAACTATGCCTTGCATGAACCGTTCTGGGTCCTCTGTGATGTTTACAAAAAAACATTACAAAGTATTCTGGTCGGAGTCTTTTCTTTCTCGTATAAAGTCGTCTATTCCAAACTATTAAGCAAGTCAAAAGTCTTAATATATAGACCTATTTTGAATACATTTATGTACTTCGCAACTCGTGCAGTACGCTTCACGACTGCGCCCCTCGGTCAACTGGATGGTAGGCTGCAATACTTTGCATTGAAATTCGCGCGAAATTACAATTATATGAGAATCATGATTAATACCACTTAGGTAATTGTAATTATTAAAGACTACGCTCATAAAAAATTCAAATATTCAAAAAATTCCCTTTAACTTTAAAGAATTGCTTGAACATATAGAAATAATATACAATATATATTACTTGGTAACAAAAGAGACAGGAAAATATCTTGATAAAAACTGAACCAGCTTTAACAGAAAAATGTGTTTTATATCTGAGATTCATGGAAGTCAGCGAAAAAAGGAATCTTTTTGAAGGCTGCCCATGGAGCGCTTGCGTCCATGGTAATCTCAGCGCCCGAGTTAGCTGCGTATTCAGCGCGTGTTTAGCGTTATAGTTTCTGTTGAAAGCCGATTTACTGGTTGCTGATGAATACCAGTAGTTAATAGTTTATATGTTGGCTGACCTTAATTGTGTCGATCTGATAACTTATGCCGGTTTCATTTGCCTGGCCAACAACTAATTGTTGTCTAATTGGAGCACACCCAAGACGCTGAAATAGTTTTGGTCAGATCTCTAGGCCAAATCTTTGTTTTGTCGGGTGCGGCAATGAGTTAAAATCACACAGAGCTTCCGTTTAATTTGTTTATAAACTTCGATCGCTATGCCAAGTGATTGTGCTGAGTGTTGGCTGCCCTAAGTACATTTCGTTTGAAATTCAATTAAAAAAAAACGTTTCATTTGACCTTTAAACGTTTCATTCTCAAACGGTAGACAATCAACAGGTGGCACATTAAAGCGATTTCTCAGCTACTTTTCGACTACTGCATGGACAGGCAGTCGGACAATTTTATGATCGCTGCGGATGAACGAAAATTTAAATTATAAAGCAATTAAACAAAGCACAAATAATAAAAAATCACATAGCAAGAGCGTTCACTTAGAGGGTGCTCGATGCAGCAATACCCTGTAGAAACTGTGAGGATATGTCAGGGTGAAGGGCAGCTATTAGAAAACTATACTCTGGTTACTCTGGCTCATCTAGAATCTAAGATCAATGAGCATGGAAAGAGAAGGATAGAAAGTCAATTGATCTAGTTTTATTGACCATTTAGTTCAAGACCTCTATGCCGTCTTTTATGTCTGTTACAAACAACAATAAGACCTAATTTAAACACATTTAATGATTACAGGGTATATAGAAAAAAAAAACAAAGTCAAAAAGAGTCTATGAAACGGCAACTTGTATGGCCGTGCCTTTTTAAGAGAACGTTTAGGGTGGATTTGGGAGGCGGGAGGCCGCAGCTAATTAAATGTAATTAATTTTCACATGCCTCAAAATTAAATGCATTTAAATCGGAGCTCTGGTGGGGAGAGAGTGTGAGCTTTATAAATAGCGTATGGTTTAATAGCCCGACGTTTGTTAAAAGCGATTTAAAAATGTTTCATTAAGATAAAAAAACAAGAACAAAAACAAAGCAACAACAATAACAAAAACAACAACAGCTACGAAAACAGCTTACTGTATGAGCAATAACAGCAACAAGAGAGTTATTGCAATTTTAATTTTTAATTTCAACGCGACTATGACGACAGGTGAATAAACCATGGGTCAAGTGGAGACAAAATACACGACGTGGCTGCGACTCGACAGATCAAAAGAAACAAAAACACATTATAAATAAAAAAAAATAACAATAAAAAACCCAACATTTGGGCCATTTACCGTTGCGCCCTCGAGGCGTGGCCATGTTTCATTTTTGAGGCCAACATTAGTTTTGTGTCCAACAGCAACAAACTTTTCGGCTGCTACTGAATGGAGACTCCAAGCTGAAGCTGAAACTGATGCTGGGGTCTTCAGCATTTGCCATCTCGCTCGCACGCTCGCTAGCCCCGCTTAACGACCACAAATTCAACGGAAAAAATGGCGTTTAACTGTAACTGTGGGCAATGTGAAACATTTTCGGGTCAGGTGCTGCCAACGAGATTTCACCAAACAGCCAACGCCCCACAGTTTTCATTATCTTACGGTAATATCGCACATAAAGCTTTTTTGACTTTTGCTTGTATGTTGCTCTTTCATCATCATCATCGTCGGCATCATCAACATCATCATTATCAGCATCATCGTCATTATGATGATCATTTGGTCAGCCTTCGCACATCTTGCGCTGATCTTTAGACACAACTACAACTGCAACAACAACAACTGCACACACACACACACACACGCACAGCTCGTTATGCCTGGCCTGGCTCTGTGCCCGTGCAATATCTACACAAGCTCGCCTTTTGCTGTTTATTTTATTGTATTGTATTTGCTGTATCTTTTTGGTGTTGCTTTTCGTTTGGTCATTGCGCAGATTTATCTTAGAGTTTGCTCTTTTGATTGGTACGCTGTATACAGTCTTTGTTGTTGTTGTTGTTTTCTTTTTATTGCCCGTCGTTTGTTTTGTTGGGTCAACTGCTTTGCTGCAATTTCCGGTGAACAGGGCGCCGAAAAAGAAGCCAAATTTTAAATTGTGTCCATTTTGGTGTCGGTTTTAATCAAAAAAAAAAGGTGAAAGAGATGCCGCAGTTAAGCGTAAAGCTATTGCATTTTAGTACAAACGCTCGAAATTTAAAAAAAATGTGCCAGAAAAAGTTTCTTCTTAAATAAAAAAAAATAAAGAAAATTTCACCTACTGCCTGCCCGCGCTCTTGATTTATCATAAGTGAAAAATGCAAATAAATTATAACAATTACAAAAAAAAACCAAAAAAAAGTAGAAAGTCTTTAAAAAGAATACTAAAAGTAAGTTTAATCATTTTTTTAACCAACCATGTTACCAAGAATGTCAAAAGTAAAATCAAGCGTTTGAGCTGGCTACTCAGCTCCAACAACAAGCTCTCGCTCCGAAACAAGGTCCTTATCTATAAGACCTTGCGTAGCGATATGGGCTCCAAGTTTACGGTATAGCCGCAAAATCTTACTTTAGCAAAGTTCGCATTATATAGTCCAAGACCTTTTGAAGCATTTCTGGAGCCGAATGGTATATTCGCAGACGGGACATTGCAAAAGACCTTAAGGTTGTAATACCTATTTAAGCTCCACAACCACCCTAACATCCTGACAAGGAACCTGCTAAGGAGGCCAAGAAGAAGGAGGCTTAGAAGGACCTACCCAACAGATCTAGTTGATCAATGCCTTTAGTGTAGCAGGCAGATCCTCAGCCAAACAGAATATAAGCTTGTCTATCCTAAACTATATGAACATATATACCATCTACTAACTGTAAATATCTAAACTTAGCTACCTTAAACCAAAAGCTATTGGTAAACTATGAATCCCCCGATCTTCAACATAATAAAGTTTCTAGACAACAGTATATCAGATAGTAAAAAAATTATACCCCATTATATATGCTAATATTAAAAAGTGAAAAATACATTTAAATTGCATTGACTTAAAAGAGCCAAAAGAAACGTATGCAAAACTATTTTAAGAACAATACAATAAATTTAATAATATCTTTAATTCTTAGGATCAAATTTGAGAAATAAAACCCATTATTAAAGTTAATTTAAATAAGTGAAAAATGCAACTAAATACATTAATTTAAAAAACCCAAAACATTTTTAGGAATAATACATCAAATAAATCTAATAATTTCTTATATTCGTAGAGTACAAGTTTGAAAATGAAGCTCGTGTTTTAAGTTCATTTTCTTATCAAGATAAATGTTCTTCTTCTTTGTGTCTTTAGTTTTGAAATGCTTTTTCGAGTGAAATATTTGAATATTAAAACATACAAAATATTCTTTTATTTTACTGAAGGGATATAATATGAACGGCTATAATATAATATTTCTCCATTTATGCATCTGATTCACATAGACAATACTCTTATTTGATCTGAGCATATCAGCTATAAAATAAGATCGCGCATCTCTCTTTAAATCATATTAATCAGTTTGAGAGTTATGCAAAACAAAAGCTTGCTAATGGATAGTACTCTACAAAATGTACTCATATCATTGCTCATATTAAACGTGCTGTAAAATTCCGATGCTTTAACGGACAACTGGTTTTAATTACCAACTCAAGCGAACAGAACTGTGAATAATGTCAGCCTATTAAAATGACACATTGTTCGTTGCAGCACCCGTGGGTCAAGGATAATGATTGGCCAGCTAAAAGTTTTCCAGATGGCAACAACAACAAATTGATTACACACGCACTATGGCTATGGTTTAATCATTACGTTTAAATCTAATAGGGCAGCCAGTGCCAGAATTTTGTATATCCTATACACAAGGTGAATAGGTTAAAGCGGGTATATTGAAATGTAAATATGTAAACTATTTATTCATAGACGGATACATTGAATCTATAGAATATATACCAGTATATACCAGTCTTTAAATAATATATCTGTTTCTCATAATTATTTTAGAAAATGACGTGCATATTGATTTTGTAGGATATATATGTCTACACTGTTATCTTCTATATATAAAACTGTTTGTCCTGACTGACTGACTGACTGACTGACTGACTGACTGACTGATTGGTGATCAACGCACAGCCCAAACCGTAAGAGATAGGAAGCTGAAATTTTCACTCTAGCTACCTTATGTGATGTAGGTGCACGTTAAGACGGGGTTTCGGGAAATTCCACCCGCAAGTGTGGAAAAATCGCGAAAAACGTTTGTATGTAACTTTTTTGTTTACCATCCGATCGGCCTCAAACTTATATTCAAAGATCTTTGTTCAAATTCATTTGAGGGGTGTTTCACACTTTTAGGAAAATCCGCTCCTCCTTGGTGGAAATGGAGGTCAAAGATTTGGTGGGTGACGTTTCGCGCTCAAATTTATTTCCAGAGATCTATAAGAAAAATCATTTGAGACGTGTTTCACACTTTTCGCAGAATTCAAACTTCTTCGGGGGGAATGCGATTTAAAGATTTTTTGGGCGAAGTTTTAAGTTGTGTCCGATTTGCTTCAAACTTATTTTCAAAGCTCTACATAAGAACTTAATGAATACGTATTTCAGCGATTTGGGAAATTCCACCCGCAACAGTGGTAAATTGGCGGAAAACGGTTGTATGAAAGTTTTTTGTTTACCATCCGATCGGCCCCAAACTTATTTTCAAAGATCTTTGTTCAAATTCATTTGAGGGGTGTTTCACACTTTTAGGAAAATCCGCTCCTCCTTGGTGGAAATGAAGGTCAAAGATTTGGTGGGTGACGTTTCGCGCTCAAAGTCTTTTCCAGAGATCTATAAGAAAAATCATTTGAGACGTGTTTCACACTTTTCGCAGAATCCAAACTTTTTCGGGTGGAATGCGACTCAAAGATTTTTTGTGCGAAGTTTTAAATTGTGTCCGATTTGCTTCAAACTTATTTTCAAAGCATAAGAATGTAATGAATACGTGTTTCAGCGATTTGGGAAATTCCACTCGCAACAGTGGTAAATTGGCGGAAAACGTTTGTATGAAAGTTATGTGTTTGCCGTCCGATCAGTTTCAAAATTATTTCAAATTTTTTTGAGAACATTGATTTGCCACGGGCAAGGCCGGGTTATACACGCTAGTATTAAATATAAATACATATTTAATATACCTGCCTGTACTTATTATATTTATGACAAAAGAAAACAAACTAGATCTTAGGATATTTTTTAACTGACCAAGTCTACGAACTGATTTGATCTAACCATATCCGCCGTATGCATATCTCAATGAAACATATATTAAATAACTATATATCATTTTATCATTTTGTACGATAACTCACCCCATTTTCTAAAGTATCGATAAGTATCGAATGTCAGTGGAGATTTTTTGAGAATATCGATCAATAATTAATCAATAAAATCAAATAAATAAACGCTAAAATAATTTAATACACAAAACTTGGTTGCGATTATATATACATAGATTAGGAACTTTAAGCTGTTTGATATGTACACTTATGTGAACACAATATTTAGGACATTAATTATTATCAATTATAGCAATCGGACGAAATAAAAAAGAAATACTTTTAGAATGATTTCTCCATAGTGTGTAAATATATAATGAATAACAGGGTATCTTCTATTTGGGAACTTTCCAGTAGAGCACTTATGCCTTTTTGTTTGCAACAACATTTCTCATTTTGTTTTATAGCTTTGCCCAATGACGGGAGGGAGGGTAGGGTAGGGGGGAATGGTTGCGGCCACTGGGGTCAAAATTGCACACTCGGAACGCTCTCATCAACAGCAACAGCAACACATGTCATTGTTACAGGTGAGCTGTCCCCTGTTCGCTGTTCGGTGCCTGCTGATTTGAATGCGTTGATAACACAGCGCGATCTCTGCTGCAGCCGTTGAGTGCCCGGCAATGCCCCCAGTTTCGGACCCAGCTCCATTCCCATTTCGTACGCCTGCTGACAAAACGCACTCCGCACGTACCGCTAATTAGTGCGCGTTTTAAGGCCCCCACCAGGCAGCCGGGCGCACGAGTCGACGGCCATTACGTACCCAGACACAGATCACACACACACACACACATATATATAATGCACATTAGGAGGAGTTAGTGTAACAACTGAGCTGACGGAATGGCATGTGTTTGTTATATGACAAATTCTTGCCATATGGGCAGGTTCATTAATTGAAGAAACGAATTGTTTGTGGTTTTGTGCATTCCCCAATCGGCAGATATACAAATTCGATTGATAGCACTCCGATAACATAAAATATATATATAATATATATTTTTTATTTTACTTATTTTACTCTTTTTAAAGTTTTCATCCTAATTCTACTTTTTTATAATTACCAAATTACTGTAAATTTTCCCCCACCGGGTCGGTGATTTCCCATTACTTTCCCAATACTATCTCTTTATCCTATCTACTTAACACTCTGTATATCTAGCATACAGTTATTTACTTTATTAACAATCTTTTTACTTTCTTTTCTCCTATCTATGATATATTCTTAAATAATATAGCGAATTAAGATTATTTTTAATTTTACTTAAGAGCACTTTTTCCTACTTACACCCTTCTTCTTAGATGTAGGCTCTAATAGCGTCACTGACAAAATTAGCTGTGAAAAGAGGCACAGCTGGCCGGACTGGCAAATAAAACACCTCCATCGGTCGGTGATGCTATTAGAAATTTGTGTTCTCTATCTAGGCTTTTAGCATCTAAATTTCATAATTGTAAATATAATGTATTGAATAATTAGGAAGACACTCGTTTGTCGACCACTAATAAATAAATAAATAAATAAATAAAAAACAAAGTGTGTTTGTATCTCTTTTGGATTCCTTAAAAATCGGTAGATATGCCAATACGAATCAAAGCTCAGTGAAAATATAAAATACTAGCGGGTATAACCCGGCCTTGCCCGTGGCACGTATGTTATAAAATCAAAAAAGCTTTGAAAATGATTTTAAAACTGATCGGACGGGAATCTCTTAAAATTCACCAAAAAAATCTTTGAAATGCATTTTCCACCGAAGGAGTTTAGATTTTGCAAAAAGTGTGAAACACGTCTCAAATGATTTTTCGTATAGATCTTTGGAAATAAATTTGAACACAAAACGTCATCCACCAAATCTTCGACCCCCATTTGCACCAAGGAGGACCGGATTTTTCAAAAAGTGTGAAACACCCCTTAAATGAATTTGAACAAAGATCTTTAAAAAAAAAGTTTGGGGCCGATCGGATGGTAAACAAAAAACTTTCATACAACCGTTTTCCGCCAATTTACCACTGTTGCGGGTGGAATTTCCCAAATCGCTGAAATACGTATTTATTAAGTTCTTATGTAGAGCTTTGAAAATAAGTTTGAAGCAAATCGGACACAACTTAAAACTTCGCCCAAAAAATCTTTAAATCGCATTCCCCCCGAAGAAGTTTGAATTCTGCGAAAAGTGTGAAACACGTATCAAATGATTTTTCTAATAGATCTCTGGAAATGAATTTGAGTGCGAAACGTCACCCACCAAATCTTTGACCTCTATTTCCACCAAGGAGGAATGCATTTTTCAAAAAGTGTGAAACACCCCTTTAATGAATTTAAAAATAGGTCTTTAAATATGAATTTGGGGCCGATCGGATGGTAAACAAAAAACTTTCATACAACCTTTTTCCGCCAATTTACCACTGTTGCGGGTGGAATTTTCCAAATCGCTGAAATACGTACTTATTAAGTTCTTATAAAGAGCTTTAAAAATAAGTTTGAAGCAAATCGGACACAACTTAAAACGCCTCCCAAAAAATCTTTAAGTCGCATTCCCCCCGAAGAAGTTTGAATTCTGCGAAAAGTGAGAAACACGTCTCAAATGATTTTTCATATAGATCACTGGAAATGAATTTGAGCGCGAAACGTGACCCACCAAATCTTTGACCTCCATTTCCACCAAGGAGGAATGGATTTTCCTAAAAGTGTGAAACACCCCTCAAATGAATTTGAACAAAGATCTCTGAAAATAAGTTTGAGGCCGATCCGATGGTAAACAAAAAAGTTACATACAAACGTTTTTTGCGATTTTTCCGCACTTGCGGGTGGAATTTCCCGAAACCCCGCCTTAACGTGCACCTACATCACATAAGGTAGCTACAGTGAAAATTTCAGCTTCCTAGCTCTTACGGTTTGGGCTGTGCGTTGATCACCAATCAGTCAGTCAGTCAGTCAGTCAGTCAGTCAGTCAGTCAGTCAGTCAGTCAGGACAAACAGTTTTATATATAGAG